>CM041777.1:79861034-79904088 GCA_023374045.1 Limonium bicolor | reverse complement strand
CCATTAAATATAATTAGTATGTCTCCGATTTCAATTCATTTCATATACATAGTTTATTATTCTTACACATATATATGATTTTAATAATGTTTGCTTTTTGATTGAAAAAAAAAACAAAAAATCTTCAATCAGTGTCACTGATTAACTAGCAAAGCAAAGATGTAATAGACGAGTTTCCATCGTTAAATAATACAATTGTCATCCATCCACCATCCATCCCCGAACTGTATCTAAACATATAATATGTCTCTCTGTCTCTCTGAGGTGGTATCTCTACTTCTCGAGTGAGTTCATACTTTCTTCTTCTTCTTTTTACTTTGACCTTTTCATGTTTGACATATTAGAAGGAATCCTAGGCTCGGGAAAAAAACATTAGAAATCAAGTTATCTAACATGTGGTTTGCATGTACCATCACTACTACAAAGTAAGATAATGACAATTTGTTTTAACCCCATTAATAAACGTGTAGTAAATTTTTAATATAACTACTCTATTTAACTACACTTGTTTGTGTAGAACTCTATAGTAAGAGCTTATGTTAAATGTAGGTACAAATATGTAGTATAAAATACAAAAATCTCTAATATCTCTACATCAATTTGAAGACACTTATAAGTGAAGAAATTAATTTCCACATTTATGTGTTAAAAATTTTGAACTTAAAAGTGTGGGCATATGCCAATTATCAGTAGTGCATGTATAACGAACGTGTACTAACTTAACGACGGTCTATTTTAAAGAAGTATATACAAATTATCAGAGAACCTAGACGTTTAGTCTAGCTAAAAGATACAGTTAATATAATATATGAGTTTGAAAACATATACTGTTAAATTCGCTTTGCTATTTCGAGTTAATTGAGGTTGTTTCCCATATTAATGCAGTGTAAATTAATGGTATGCGAAGCTTTCAATCTTTTACATTGAAATTCATGGATGATGAAGATAAGAATTCTAGATTTATGTAGTCCTCAACATTTGTTTTCTTATGTGTTAATGATATATCTCAATATTGTTGAAATGGTTCTAACATATATGCTATGGTAGTACTGAAGAGTTAAGATCCACCGGTATAAAGAGATTTAGTAACCCATGACTTAGGATCACACCATAATTAGTGCGAGGCACCCATCAGAGGGTAAGAGAGTAGTTCTACGAGATCAAGATGACTCGAGCTAAAAGCAAAGGAAAACATGACACCTGGATTGATGGGTTTGGTTGGGTATATCCTTTTGTAAACTCGTTCTTCATCTTTTTAATAAAAGTTGCTCTATCTTTTGGATATAAGTCATATCTGAATCAAATCACATGAATCATCATGTATTAGGTTATAAGTTTATGTTTTTATCTTGTAATGTTTAATACTCGGTTACCATGACATTTTTAACCATGATCGGAAGAAAATGAGGCTGAAATCATTATAAATGGTATTAGAACTCACGTTTGTTCGAGATTTTTGCGTTGGTGAAGGAGCCGTTGGAAAGAGAGAACAAATATTCGAAATAGTGTTGTTTTGACAAACGTAAAGAAAGGAGGAAGGTATACTAGAGGGAAGTTTTTCATGCTTGGATGGTCATCCTTTTCCTTTCCTTGATTCAAACACCATATTTGGGATATTTTTAAAGTCCTAGCACTAATCTCTTTTTAACAGATATGAAAAGCCACCCAAGAGTGTAGAAGGTCTTACTTCATCAAGCAATGACGAGAACTTGGTGACTTGAGCTATATCAAGTATAGTGATGGCAAGGTGTGATATATGAGTAAGTTAACGTTTCATAAGATGTTGAGGTTGAAGACAAGTTCATTCTAAGAGATCATGCCAACATTTCGTTCATTATCCACCGATTACAAAGTTTTTTTGAGTGTGGATGTACTCGAAGATGGTGATAGGGTTGTGTTAGTCGAAGGAGATTGAGTGGAAGATCTTGGAACTTGAAAATATCAAGGTGCATCTTCATACTATGAAGCCAAATATTGTTCTTATTTTACAAAGTCAATACTTATGGGGAAGAATAACGAATGATAAGATCTACTAAAACTTCAATAAGGGGATGCAGTGCTTGAAATGACAAATATTATTTACTTAGGTCGAGTGACAGATCATAGAGTTCCATGGAACACTATGTATCATTTAGTAAGTGGGTGGGCCTATAGTGGTGATAAATGTGCATAATCACAATCCGAGCTTCTCTAGTGATTAAATGTGAAGCTATTGTTAGGTTGTCTCTATGGATTTTGCGAGAACTAAATAAAGATATTAGTGATCATCGTTGTTCTTAGTAGAGTAATTGTTTCTTTGCTACTAACTTCATGTTTGTGGCGAGTCCATGACGATGTGGACCAATTTGAGTCATTAAAGGCTTAGTAAGGAGTAATGAAGTATCAAAGTCTGAGTGTAAACTGTCTCATAGAAGACATTTTCCGATGTAGTTTTCGTTTGGGCGAAGGTCAAATTATGACTCAAGAGGAGTAGCCAAGTACGGATTGAAGTCAGAGTTTAGTCCTCATTTGTAATGCGTTGTTGAATTAGTTGTAATTAGTTGCTTCACTTTTACGCTTGAAAATAATCTAGCATTAATCAGAATAGTGAATAATATTATACATATAGGGTGAGCTAATTGGTCTATCCAAGTATTCAGTTCATAAGAAACGTTAATACAAGCTACAACAAGAACTAGAAAAGGCTGTATTTGTCGCAAGCAAAAACAATCAATTCGTTACAGTAATTAATTTATCATCTATGCACCATCCTTTTTATTTTATTTTTATATCTTTGAAGTTGAATTATTGATTGTTTCTAATCTTTCTGTCTATAGGGTATTTATCTCAATACTAAACAATACATAACAATGTCTTGATTATAAGATTCCATTCGAAACTCTCATAGTAAGTTCATTTCTCTCCAAGGTGAGAGGTCTTTTCTCTCTTCCACTTGCAGCTTGCTTTCATGCTTTTGCATGAAGGAGTGAGCCTGATTCACCCTCCTTGCTCATTTTCTTCATCCTTCCTTGAATCTTCATCTTCTTGCTCTTCTTCGCCTAGCTCTATGGCCATCCTCGGTCTATTTCCCTTGCTTTAACCCTCTCTACTTCTTCGGCAAGAAGTACCAACACGAAAGCGGTCACGTACGTCCACTTCAGGCTAACCTCCATAACTATATTCTTAGTTATGCTCGCCTAGCTCATCGACCATCCCCATATTCCTTCCGCTACAATCTGTGTGCTCTTGCATCGGGACCCCTTTGGTATGACATCTCCTTCCCAACGAAAGTCAATGAATGATCTCACATCCAAATACGAAGAATTTTCCCTTACGAAGGATGAAGAAGTTATTCTTTCATTTGAGGGATTAATAGATCATGACTAGGCCCCCTACTTTTCAACCATTGCTTACTAGACAAGCTTTTTACCTCAAGAGGCACATACATACACCCTGGATAAAGTGTGGCAACAGAATGAAGAACTCAAAATTTTTCAAGGGGGTCGGAATCTTTTCCTTCTTGAGTTTGAAAAGATTAACATGGTGCATGCAGTGTTAGAACTAGGACAGCGCTCACTTGATACTCCAACAAATCGATAAGGAAAGGTCCCGTCAGAACATGAGTTTAACTACTTCCCAATATGGATCAGGATCCATGATCCTTTCCTACTTTTCTATAACAAAGACTATGCCCGGAGCCTTTGAAATCGTTTTGGAACCCTTATAGAGTTTGAAAGGAGATGATATCCGGCTTGGCAGTGATTTCCTGAGGGTTCAGGTTATGACTAGTGTTAATAGGCACATCTTGCGATGCTTGAAAATCTCTCTTAAAGGTGTGGAGTCAACCCTGCGGGTCACGTATGAAAGGATGCCTCCGATCTACTCTAGGTGCGGTCTTTTTGTACGCAACACAAAGGATTGCCCAGACCAACAGAATGTCTTGGGGGAGTGCATCCCTACGGCCTATGGCTCCGCGTTTCAAGCTTGATATGGGTAGAGGTTCATTGCTAAGGAGCACCCAGAGACTTGGAAGTATTTTTTTGGGTTAGCTGGTCAAAAACAAAACGATGAACTGTGTCAAAGCCCTGACGATCTTTGTGAGACCTATAGTGAAGGACAAAGAAAATTGATTTGAAATCATCCCCTTCCTCGGGATCTTGTCCTAGTGTTGACAAGGGCAAGGAGCCTTTTAAACCCTCGGAATTGGCAATTGGGAAAAAGTGTAGTTTTGATGGGGTTCTGATAAGTAATGAGTAAGAGGATATCAAGCTCACCCACAAGAAGGGCTCTAGTGTTAAAAAGGTTAGACAAATTTGACCTCAGTATGTGGCTTCTAATTAGTTGGATCTTGTATGTTTTCACCTTGTTGTGCAAACTTGTCTTTATGTTCTTTGCTGTAGTGACGTTAGGTTTGTAACTCCCTTCACCTAATACTATTTTGATCAGCGGACTACAAAAGTAACAATTAATCAGAAATTGGTTTACACAGCTAGGGATTTCTCCGGTTAAGGGAAAATTTAATTGGGAAAACCAAAATACAACAATTTGAAGAGAAGATATAACAAGGCACTTAATATATTTGTAGTGTTTTAATTGAAAAAAAAAATCAATGTCTTGCTGTCAAGCTCAATCTAATTAAACTAATCAAATTGTTTTATATTTAAAATAGGATAACGGGGGATGATTGGTAGTCGTGTTTATCAGGAATAATTAGATAATCTAACAGTATAATAATATGTCGAAGAATCTGCATATACGTAGGATGTCTTGATCACTGTCTTATCTAATGAAGTCCAAGTGTACAACGTACATAGATATAGTTAAACACACATCATTAGTTTAATTAATGTGAGAAGACGCGCGTAGTTTAATACTCAAAAGTTTCAGAGGCTCACCCCCCTGTCTATTCAATACGAAATTTATTGTTAGTTTCTTCTAGTAGTATATTTATTAGTGGTGGTACCTAGCTAGCTTTAAAGACGCGCCGGGTATATATGTATATTTGTCCCATAACAATCAATTAAAGAATTCGTGTATATGGGGATGAATGACAAACAAAAATGGGGGAACTTGATCCCATGCACGATACCAACAAGAAGAATACAAATAAATATACAATACAATACAATAGATATAATTATAATCCATCATTAGTTTTAATATAGTATATATAGTTTATGTTGTAGGGTGTCGCTAGTCGTTGTTACATACATACGGACAGAAAGAACCTAAAAGCTAATGATGTATTAAGGTGAGCGATTAAATTGAGGATGGTTGTTGCTTAATATGATAAATTAAACCAATCCATGTTGTAATTAATTAATTGATCGATTGGTGTCGGTAATTCTCTTTTTGTTTTAAATTCTTGCCATTTAGAAGTAAATTAATTAGTAGTTTTTTTTTTTGACAAATAGACTCTTAATTAATTAGTTATTTCTAGCTACCAAGCAAAATTGAAGGTTCATTGTTTGTTGCTTAACGAATGGAACACTCTTCATTGTTCTATATAAAACTCACACTATATATATGATTCGCATACATGTAGCTCTGCGTCTGAACATTGACTTTCACTTATATAATTAAACCATGAGCGATTATTTTAGTTGGAGAAATTACTATTACTGCTGGCTATAATGTATACAATCAAAATCTGCTTCGTAACCACCCATCCAGGGTTGATGATGCATGAGTTACGGTCCTGAAATCAAGAGGGTTGCTCACTCGATATATGACTAATGAGCTCCTAGTACTATACTAATTTCAAAGACTAAACAAACAGTACTCCTAAGAAAGAAGAAGGATGAAAGTGCTATAAACTGATACAAATACAGTGTACCGAAGCAAAAGTGGACCTAATTTCGTCGTGTCCAACAACAGTCTACATCAAGTTGTTCGTTTTATTTGTCAAGCTGAAGATAGGATTTTATCAAAAATAGATTGGACACACACACACATACCCACGTTTACCCTAAAACCATATAACGCCTTATATATATTGACACGCAATTGATATGCGTATACCATAACATGCCAAAAGTATAAAACCATCTGCACAAATTAAGAAACTGGTGGTAAAGGTAGGTGGATATGGAAAGGTTGAAAAACTTGCCAGACATACACTTTGTAGTATATACTAACAAAAATGATGTTCAAAAGTATTTATATTTAAGAATGTATAAAATTACCATAAATATAACATACATACATGTGAAAAGAATATCAATAGCATCGCCAGATTAGGGTTGTATATGTTCTTACACCTTTATGAGATATATATAAAGTAATATTTTACCTTAGTTAATCAACCCTACAGCTACATGGTAAATTCATGATTTGTCCACCTACGTCTAATCAAATTGATATGGGGTAAACCCTAAAAAAAAAGGCTGGCATGCCATAATTTTCTCTAGTGCTTGCAAATTGCATGAATGAGACCGGGTCCCATACATTGTCACATGTGTATATAATATGAATTGTCTTTTTTACTTTGTCAGAATGACTTTATGTCATAATAGAACCTGGATATATCGACCCAAGGTACATTTGTCCATCCCTTTCCCTTACCCCTTTCTTCTTCTTCTGCTGCTTTTCTATTTCGGGGTTTGAAAATGTCTTTGGGTGCTTTTTCTTGCTGTCGTCCTGGTTTATTCTACAAAGGCAGGCAGATCATGTTGACCTCTGTGCTCAAGCGGAAAATATCAGGACGAAAAAGAGAAGAAATAGTATATGGTAAAGGAAACTGGATGGATGGATGGAAGGGTCTACCCTATTTTAATATTAGAAATATATATAGTGGTTTCTTTTCGATCTTTCTAATCCCTCGTGCAAAGTATCGAATTATTGAGTTCTCAGTTCCCAACATATCATTCAACATGATTACTGCAGGGCTACCAATTGTACACTAACTCTTCTATTTTGTCAATCGACTCCTTGATTTTCTAAAATTCAAATATATTTTATTTTTATTTACTAAGCTTAATCTTTAGTTTCAATTTAATTTTTTTTAAGAAGGTAATGAATTAATATATAGAGTTTATATAAAAATGATATATAGGGACCTACATATCAGACTCCTCATGATATATAAAAAGCTAGACAAAGGGGATGTACAAAAACCCTTACTAACATGTACAAGTGTGGATCCAGCTATAGAGAAGAAACAAAAACCACACACAAAGGGGACTAGGAGGAGAAAATCTTTTCAAGCCAGTGGGAGTCTTTGTTGAAGTGGCTCATCTTCATCCAGATAATGGATTTAGTAGCAGCTTTGATGTCCGCAATGATGAGAGAGGGGTCTCGTGCTTGGTTTGCCATGGCCCTCCTGCATCTCTCCATCCATAGGTAGTAGACCACATTGACGATAGCAGCTCTTCTCACTTGGTCGATCAGACTTTTCCTCTTGCAATATCGGGCGATCCAAAGGGAACAGCTTCGGAGGCTTGTCCGATTAGTGGGAATCCCCAACCAATCGCATGTGCTCCACCAGACCCTACGAGAGAACTTGCAATCAAAAAAGAGATGGTGGCTAGTCTCTTGAGCATGCTCACAGAGCCAGCGTCTGTTAGCAAGACATATGCCCCAGGATTGGAGCTTATCACAGGTTTTTAGTCTATCTCTAATAGTAACCCACAAAATAAATTTAGCTTTTGGGATAGACTAGGTTTTCCAGGAGATGTTATGCCAGGTGAACAATCTCGCTGCCTGGGAGGCATCCTTGTAAAATAGTCTCACAAGGGGGTGGGGAGGGTAGGATAAAAGCAAGGAGCAAGCATCATCCGTGGAGTCACATTGTTTGATCCACCAGTCTCTAGAATGGAGAGTTGCATTCCAGTCCCAAGGGTCATTACCCTTAGCGGAGACCGTCCAAATATCTTGGTTAGACAGGTAGTGGTTGTGGATCCACTGAATCCGCAGGTGCTCTGTGTCATAGGGGATTGAGGTGATGTATTTGAGGAAAAAGTAGTAATTCCACTTGTGGATGTCCTTAAGACCCAGCCCCCCGTGCTTTTTAGTGTTAGTGGTGGTGCTCCAAGCCACCATGGGAGTGGAGCTACTATCAGCCTCACCCGACCAAAGGAAAGAACATAAGCACTTAATGATGCTCTTGATAACATTTTTTGGGATGGAGATGCAAGAGGCTCAGAAGCCAATAATCCCAAAAAGGGTGCTTTGTATGAGAGAGAGAAAGAGAGGCGGCCTGCAAAAGAGAGGGATTTGTCTGCCCAAGAGATGATGGTTTTATGGATGCTGTCAATTAAGGGGTTAAAGTCTGTGGTTTTAGGCTTTCTCGTGGTGATAGGAATGCCAAGATAGCGAAAAGGGAATGAGGCTAGGTTAAAGCCAGTGGTGCGTAAGATAGTGTCCGCTAAAGGAGGAGTAACCCCTCCAAGGAATAGGTCAGATTTAGCAGGGTTAAGGTTTAGCTCCGAAGCTTTAGAGAACAGCTCAACTTTACCGAGCATGAGAGAGATCGATTCCTGGTCTCCTCTGTAGAATAATAGGGCATCATCAGCAAATAAGAGATGAGAGAGGCGAAGAGAGGCACAAGATGGGTGGAAGCGGAAACCTGGGGTAAGAGGAAGCTGGTCGAGAAGGTGGGATAGAATGTCCATAACCATAACAAACAGGTAAGGAGATAATGGGTCACCCTGGCGCCATGCCCTCTTACCTTTGATGAATCTAGAGGGGGTGCCATTAATGCTGATCGAAAGCGGACGTGACACATTGCATGATCTAGTGACTAAATCTAGGGGGAAGTTTAGGAAGGATAGGATGTCCTAGAGAAAGGTCCAGTCAACAGTGTCAAACGCTTTCCTAATGTCCATCTTCATCATGCAACGTGGGGAAATGTGAGCCCTTTGGTAGTTCTTCATCAGGCAAGAGCAGAGCTAGATGTTATTTGAAATAAGACACCCTTTAATAAAAGCTCCTTGGTTGTTGCTCACAAGGGAAGGGAGAGTGTCCTTCAATCTGTCAGCAAGGATTTTGCTGATGATCTTGTAGAGAGTGTTGCAGCAGGAGATGGGCCTATAGTCCCCAGGGGAGGAGGCGGCATCAGATTTGGGGATGAGGGTGATAAGGGTGGTGTTAATTTCTCGTAGTAGTCTACCACTGTGGAAGAAACCTTTAATCCCTTGGCAAATGTCCTCCCTTACGATATCCCAAGCTGCTTTGAGAAATTTGGCTGTGAAGCCGTTTGGGCCAGGGGCTTTGTCATTGCTAATGGAAAATAAAGCCAGCTTATTGTCCTTAGAACATTATATCATTTTATCAATAAAATTTATACTATAACATTAATTAATACTCCACATGATCATGAGTGAGGAAATTAAACCTATCTGACAATAATTTAACATTTTTTTAAAACCAAACCAACATTCATGTTTTTCATTGATAGATAACATAAATAAGTACATAACATCCATAAACCCGTAGTTATTTTTCCCAACCTAGTAAACTCGGTTGCCCTTCTTTTGTAGGTATGCCTTGCGTCTCTTGTCGTCGTCTGGTTGTGGTGTTGCTTCACATTTCATGTGATATTCTCTAATGTTCCATGTGAAAAGACGGGCTGCTCTTTTCCTCTCAAAGCCCACTGCCTCTCCTTCATACCTGGAAATGATGGTGGTATGGTAGGGGCAATAATGACCTTTACCTTGTGAGCATGGACAAGATCCAACCCGATGACACACAACGACTGATTTCTTATGTTACGGATGACATGCAAGCAGGGATTGTAGTGGACAATCCCTTGATCTTCTCCTCACCAAACCGTTTCAATCCCCTCCTTTATTTATCCAGCAAGAGGAGCAAAATATCCCTGTATCAAGTCTCTTTCTCTGCCTTCCAAATTCACAACCTTCTCCTTTCTACAATGTGCACCTTTTCTGTCTCTTACTCCCATCTCTGGCTAAAAACATGGATACTATGATGGTGAATGGACTAAGCCTAGTGACTATGTGATGCTTGATAGCTCATCTCTACTCCATCATTCCGATTTGTGCAACATCACTAGCCAAAATCCTCCAGGGATATTGGACTGAGTACGGTGGCTTCAGATTCATGAAGGTTGGTGCGAATTTTTTTATCTTTGAGTTTGACACGGTTGAGGATATGGAAGCGATTAGGATTAGAGGTCCATGGAAAATCAAAAGCAACCTTTGGACGATTCAAAATTTGGACCCAACGAAACCTATTACACAGCAGGACTTCAGCTGGATTTCCTTCTGGGTTAGGGTGTATGATGTCCTACGACATCATCATACTTTAGAGTTCGTCAAAAGCGCTTCTCACAAGCTTGGGCGTTTCTTTTGGTGCGATTGAAGATGGGAAGCCTCGAGTTTTAAGTTTCTAAGTTTTAAAGTTATAATCAATATCTAATACCTATTTTTCGTGCTTTATCTATGATGATTGACGACAAGTACTTCATATTCACTATTTGATACGACAACATGCCATTAATTTGTTATGTTTATGGATTATTTACCCATACGACTGCTGCATGTTCGAATATATGGCCGGTGGATGAGAGAGGGGCACCGTACAGTATGTGGCTATCAAGGGAAACATCCCTAGCACGAGGCGAGCAGAGGAGAGGGAAATATTAGATTTGTGGTGCGCTCCAACTAGAATGGAGAACAACCATATCTGGGCGCGGATACCAGCAAACTATTATGCATGGGCAAGTAAACCAGTTGTTATGCTTGTGCAAGAAGGAAATCACATGGATACTTCTAGTTGCCCGTATAAAAGTAAATTTAATGAAGTGCTTTCTGCGGCCTCCTGTGTTGAGTATTGAGAGCTTTAACTCCCGGATGCTAGAACGAAAGGGAAGGGCAAGGCCTTCACTGGTTTAACCACGATTAAACCGATTTCAATGCAAGAGAAAGGGAAGGAAATGAAATTGGTTTCCGGTTAGGAGCAAAAAGGGGAGTGGTGGCTAGTTGTGAATGCAAGGTGTGGACGCTTCCTTGGCATTCATGAAGTTCGATCAAGTGTCCTGTTTGTATCTTTTTCTCCTAGTTGTTCATTTATGCCTTTTTTAATTATGTTGGTCATGTTGGTTTTTATTGTACTAGGGTAGTGTTGGAGAGGTTAGTTATGTGGCTAAGGATCGTGGGTCAGGGTGGTGGAGCTTGTTCAACTTCTCTAGAATTTGGTAAGGAAGGTTATGTCCTAATGATGGTAGATCAATTGAACCATCTAAGGTGGTGTCTACTAACTGCACATAGCCAATCGGTGGCATGTCTGTGGTGTGGAGATGAGGTTTTGTTCACTAGAGTAGTAGTAGCTATGGTAGTTGGAGTTGGAGGATGTTGGTGTTTTGTTTTCTGGTCATGTAGGAATGTAGTGGCTAGAGGAGGTCCAACGAATACGTTATTAGTGGTGCAATCCATGTGTTAATTAGCTAAGTTTGTATTAATCTTCTAATATATATCAGTTTACTAATTTCTAAAAAACATGCATAAACCAAACCAACGAACATTTTGAACACTTTCTAGATGTTCATTATCATCCCTATACAACACACAGTTGTTTGAACATGCATGAATCTTTTTGTACTCAATTCTCATTGGACACATTCATTTCTTTGCCTCGTAGGTGGTGGTTGGAAGTCGTTCCCATCATGAAGCAGCTTGAGAAGTGTCATGAAACTATTGTCACTCAATCCATATTTCCCCTTTAGGTTGAACAAATCTAGTACTACCGCTAACTTTGTGTACTTAATGCACATATGGTACAAGACTGTCTTGGATGCGTCCAATAACCTTTGATACTCATTCGGCATATTGACAAAATTTTCCTCAACATTATCAAACATCTCGTCTATTTGCTCATCATAGTTAGTCTCACTGTCATTGACTCCTGAATTACTTGGGATTTCTGACTCGTTGACACTATCAAATGTGTGGTCTGTTATTGAGTGACACCGAGCATGACTGTACGAGGACACATCATTATCTTCAATAGTTTCTCTATGAAAAGTCCATCTTCAATAATGTGGCATGATATCATGACTCTTCATATGAAATTCTATTTCTTCGATGCTTGAAAATTTTCTTATAACACCACAGTCAACTACAAGGACATGGAATTTGCACCATATATCCAATCCTACTTCATACTATATGTGAAACACAAAATGGTATAATAATTACCGTACCTAAACTAAAATGTATCTATAGTTGATGGATTCATAGGTACTTCTTATATCTCATCCAACTCCAGTTTAGCACCAATATATAAGCACTTTTATTCCAACCCAAATAAGCTAGCCTAACTATATACAAAACAAAGAAGAGCAAAAAACAAAATATATTTTCACTTAGTTACTTCATCGAACACCTTTTGTGCGCCCATAATTTTACTAATTCAATAGCTCAATCATATACACATTTTTTCACACACAATCAAATTGAGCATCCACAATAGCATTGCAACATAAATCTCAACATTGCCATAACAAATCATTGCATTTTTAAACAAAAACCGAAGTTAGATTACTTACTTGTTTTTTGGGTTTATAGAGGGAAAGGAAGCTTGGTGTGTGAGAGTCGTAGCAATACCACTTCTAATTTATCTCTACAAAAGTGAAAACATAAAAATTAGAAGAGAATGAAGAGAGACGCAACAAAGCATGTATGTTTTTGTTCATCCGTTAGGGTGGCCAAATTACCGTGGGTGAATAGAATGAAGAGATAAGTTAGAGTGTATTACCAGTTCCCAAATGAATTGTCTTCAACCCTGTCTTCAATCTGGTGTGTGAGAGATGCAGCAGCTCCTTATTTTATCTTTACAAAGGCGCAAACACACGAAGAGAATGAAGAGAGATCAGCAGAGCATGTATGTTTCTTCTTCGCCAGTTAGGGTTGCAAAATAGTGAGTGAAAAGAATGAAGATACAAGTTAAAATACATTACCAATTCCCAAATGAATTATTTCCAGCCCCGTCTTCAATCTGGTGTGTAAGAGAAACAGTAGCTCCTTAAGTACTCTTCTCAGCAGAGGCGCAAACACATGTAGAAAATGAAGAGAAACACCGCAGCCCATGTATGTTCTTTGTTCACAGTTAGGATTGCAAAATTACAGTGAGTGAAGAGAATGAAATAGTTAAGTTAAAGTATATTACCAGATCCCAAATGAATTGTTTCCAGCCCTGCCTTCAATTTGGTGTGCGAGAGAGCATCTTTTTAGGTACTTATCTCTGTAGAGGCACAAACACTTGAAGAGAATGAAGAGAAATAGAGCAGCCCATGTATGTTCCTTATTCGCGGTTAGGATATTGTAAAATTACAATGAGTGAAGAGAATGAAGATATAAGTTAAACCGGTTCCTAAATCAATTGTTTTCAGCCCTGTCTTTAATCTGACATGTGAGAGATGCAACAGCTCCTTAAGTTCATATCTTTACAGAGGCCCAAATACACGAAGATAATGAAATTAGCAAAAACAACACAATTTTTGCACTCAAACATTTTATCAAGCACCTAGTGTGCATAATGAATTGTACTAACTCAATACCACATTTATACACACATTTTACACACACAACTAAATTTAACATCCACAATCACATTGTAACCTAAATCTAGTCCTTATCACAACGAACTGTACTAATAGTTTTAAATTAAAATTTGAACTTACCTACTCATGTGTTCTTTGTTGCTTGTAGAAGCCAAATGGCTTGAGTGATGCAGTGAAGAAGCGCCAGTAGGAAACGGTGAGCAACAGGGATGTGCGACAATGGTGGGTGACGGGGCGGTGCGGTGGTGGCCGGAGTTTGTAAGGGGCCGGCTTAGTGGTGTTCGCAAATCATAAGGGAAGAGGGGTTAGGGAAATTGAATTGTGTGAGGGCGGATTGGCCTGTGTTGACGCTGTATATTAATCTATCTTGTTCGATGGCTCCTAGTAAGAACCGCCAAAATAGAGTATGACTAGATACTCGAATAAATTTAAAAAAAACAATAGAAATCACCTACTTTGCCAGTTCCTGCTAACAACCGCCAAAATATGTTCCTGGAAAATCCAATCTTAGTGGTTGTTTACCACCACTGAGATAAAGTGTCGTAATAGGCTATTTTTGTACTAGTATCTCTCGCCTAAGGAGAGACAAAGAGACTTTCCCAAACCTCTCGCCTGAGGAGAGACGTGTGACAAAAAATTAACATTAATGATTATACTAGATAAACATTTATATTTGAGCTTTTTGTTTGTTTTATATAAGGGAAAGTTATAATCCCCCATGAAGTTTGGTGAAATTATACACCCCACCCACTAGGTTTCAAAATTACTTTTCCCACTCACGTGGTTTCCCTAGTTTTAATTACATTTGACAGCTTTTTTAATTTCATTCAACTTAGGAGATGCTTAAATATTGTCCAAAGTTGATGAATCTTTACATGCATGGACGATGCTAAAGTGTTATATTTTGGTCCAGTGTCAAATCAAAAGCTTTTTAAGCTCACATGTGACATGTGGGACCCAATGAAAATACGTTCACATGTCACATGGTTCATTGGGTCCCACGGATCATATATGAGCTTAAAAAATTTAGATTTCACGTTGGACCAAAATATAACACTTTAGCATCATCCATGAGTTTCATCAATTTTGGACAACTTAAGAAAATAAAAAAAAAAAGTTGTTGGATGTAAAACGGGAAAAACCACATGGGTAGAAAAAGTAATTTCTTAAACCTCATGGGTGAGGTGTGTAATTTCACCAAACGTTGTGGGTGGGGATATAATTTTTCCTTTATATAATAAAGTTATTCTGGTTAACCGAGAGTTTAGCTGTTACAAACAGTACAAAATAGTTATCAAAATTAAAGCTGATCATTTTTATACAGGTTTGTTAAGTGGCCATAATAACCGGTAACATTTGATGCAATTTTAAAACATTTTGGTGGTATTGGAAATTGCTTTGATTTAGTGTGTTATGTCATATACTTGTAATTTTTCCGTAAGTTTCTTGATAAATGTATGAACTGATTGATGTCAGTTTAAATTGAATCTATATTGGTTTACGTATCAATTGAGAATATTTAGTCTCTTCCTCAAACGATGTTACATATTGAGTACTTTGGGATCTTATTATTTAGTAGGGGAGAATGAGCTTATAATATGTGGTTCTAATATCCAGTGAAGAGTTAAATTTAAGTACAGAGAAAAAGTACAACAGAAGGTGATAATAATATTTTTTTATTGTGACCACAACCATTACTACAAAAACTAGAACATCCAAAAAGAAAAATACTAGAACAACAAGATTATAGGGATGATAGTCAGTGTATGGTCGCTCAATTCAGTCTACCCAATCTAAATAAATGGTTAAAACCCAAAATAAATGGATGATATATAAGTAAGGGTGAATCAGGTGATAGATCGGGTTAGATTCAATAATGATATTTCCATCATCACTCTACTATCACCCATCCATCTCAATTCATCATCTTTTTATACTTTGATCCTAGCATTAAAAATTATAGCTAGACTCTTAGATTTTTTATGATTTAAATATACTCAAACTAGTAAAAATTTTAGATGACTTAGACCCAAATAACTATAGATTTAATATTAAACTCCCAATATATTACAAAAATTATTAGCATATACAAATTAAAAATATATTTACCTGGTTATCACCATATAATCTTATCCACCCGAAACACCCATGGATGACAAGCGCATGGGGTGATTGGTGATAATTAACTGGTGACGGGTCAAGTTCAGATGGAACGATGAAACCAAATAATGGATCCATATGATATTCCACCTAACCTATACTCAACCCATTTAAACCTTAGTTATATTCTTGCTAGTACCTATACATTATACCTATACATGTTATTTTAAAATGTAAAACAAAACCTTTTTCTAATGCTTGTTAAGAGTTGTCAGTGTGTATATCATCATTCATCATGGTCACAAATGTTGTCTTAGATGCAATATCAATATCATATTACAATATATTCAAAATTTTAGTTCTCTCTCTTGCGAGAGCTCTCCTTTTTCCCACAGTTTCTTTTGTCTTTTCATATTCCTAATCTCAGTTCCTATACTAATTTCTCTAGGTTAGTGTTTCTTGGAATCTTCTCAATTTGCATGATGATAGAAATTCTTAAAACTGTCTAGTCTTTCCTTTATCCACTTGTCTCCCTTGTTTTACCTCTCTAGGTTCCATTTTCTCTCTTTCTCTATCACATTGCATATCTACTAAAGGTTTTTAAGCTGCATGCCGACCGCTAACCCTCTAGAATCGGTGGAGGATTGAGCAAGCCATTGTATGGGCTTTCATTGACAAAAGAAGAAAAGGAAACCACAAACTTTAATTATTTAATTGAAGAAGGGAAATTCTTCCTTTTGAGTGATGCTTATTAGAAAATATCTTCTCTACTAAAATCCTGGATATCTGAGCTATGGAGCATACTCTAGTACAAGTTTGGAAGATGAATGAAGAGCTTAAATTTTGATCGGTAGCTCAAGACATGTTTATTTTTGAGCTCTAAATGGAAGATATGTTGCATGCTTTGTTGAACAGAGGCCCATGGTCCTACGATGGCTCACTATTGGCATTTCAGCATCTTGAGAAGAGGAAGGCCTCGAGAGATCATCTTTTCTGTTGGATCCTTATCTTGGTACGATTTCATGATGTTCCATTTCTTTTTTTTATCACAAATATTTTTCCAAAAGACTAGGTGATCGAGTTGGGAGGTTTATTGAGTTCAGTGAGGACTATGGCAGATTAGGTGGGAAATTTATGGGGGTAAAGGTTCTTCTTGACATATGCAAACCAATTTTACGTTGTGTTATGGTGTCTATGCATGGTATTGATAAGGTCCTTAGATGTCACTTATGAGCACATTTCTGTTGTCTGCTTCCGATGTGGTCTCTTATTTGAATGCAACCCAAGATTGCCCTAACAAAAGTGAAACCAGAGCATTCACTTATGGACCATGGCTTATGGCGACAGGCTTGCAAATTGGAAAAGCCAAAGGAGGATATGGCAATTCTATGGAGGTTTATAAGTACATGTGCGGGTTGATAGGGGAAAACCAATAAGTGACGAAGGCGGCAAGGAAAGAAGTTCAAAAGAAGAACAAGATGATAATGGTGATAATATAGGTGATGAGGTTCTTATCTTGATGTAAGTGAATGTGGGTCCATTGGAGGCTAGGGGAAAAGCGTAAATTTGATTGTGTTATTCATGATCGTTCTCTTGAAGAATTGTGGTAGTTAAACCAGCTAGATGATATAGAAGGGGAAATATCCCTTGATGAAGAAGCGAGTTCACCTATAGGTCCAAACCCTATTCCATCTGATGTTAATCAGGACTCACAATCAGAGTCAGAGGCAACCTCTGAAGAGCATGGGGACTGCCATGATGGATGAGATCTACTACCACTTACTGATGAGGAATAGGTGACCCTCGTACAGTTAGGAGCTCTTGCTTTTTTGTTCTGCTCAAGAAACCTATTTTGTCAACATAAATCATAAGCATCAAGGTTAGGTATTATATTCATCTAGTCTTCTTATGTTTTCTCTTTTATGGGAAACTGCTCCAACAATTGGGATTGTGGTGTGTGAGAATGGATGGTTCCTTTTAATCTTTGTGGGTATGGTTTTGCAGACTACATGCATGAAGATTCCTTACCAGAAGGTGAAGAATTACCTCGAGAGTTTGGCACTTGTTTAATATCTTTGTGAGGAAAGATTTGGCCATTCAATGGATTTCAAATCATTTGAAATCGTGTTTCAGATTGTGATGACGTCTATCATGGTGTGCTCTTCTCTGATCAATGTTGGGCTGATCTGGTGGCTCTTTTTAGAATCTTGTTCTTAGGATTTTAGAAAGAATGCAAAGGTGGTGTTTATTATCAGTTGTGATAACGACAGTTAATTCTCGGTTTGAATATTTTAGGCCAAAGGTGGAAAATCTTATAGTACAAATATTCGGTCTAAGGTTTATACTACTAATAGTAATAGTAATAGGGTTCGACATATGGGTTTCTGGTTTTCTATTTCGGGATGGGGGATTATGTTCCCCTCGTCCTTCGTTTTCGTACTTCCTTATTCTAAAGTGTTGTATAACAAATTTCTCATGCTCTATTTGTGTTGTTACACTTCTTCAAACGTAAGGGCATTCAATCTTCATACTTACTTTCTTACAACATCTTTGTATGTTGGAGCATAAGATAAGTTATATTTTTTAATTATAGAATTAGGCAACAAATTAAAATTTTAATTACATGATAAGTTATATATAAAGAAAGTGAATGTACAAAGGTTGATGTGCAAACACAGTTACATATCAAATATTCTGAGAGACGTTAGGGACAACTTTAGGCTTGGCTTGATGCTAAACGTCTCTTGAATATGATAAGAATGGGGAATGACCCAATAATCGTGATAGTATGGCTGTTAGACCTTGGATGCCAGTCTGATACTCTAGGGGTCCAATTAAGCTCTATGATGTACTGTATAGTTAATATGTATTATAGGGGTATACACAATTGAGGGTTTAAAGCGAGGTGGAGTAGAGTGGATTGGATTGGAATGTTGGGAAACCAATTGATTTGAATGTAGTATATACCCAATTTCACATTACTAAAGGGTATTGCTGTAATTATCTAAAAAATTAAAAGCAATATAAGTCTACAATACAAGTATCATCCTAGACTGTTTGCAATAATCCAACAGTTGATACATGAGTTGACGTGTAGGAAGAGTCACATATATAGGAGAACAACAAAGTAAGTAAAGAGCTAACCAGCATAACATAAAAAGATGATAAACTTGAAAACTAAACTAAAAGCTTAAAATACGCTCCAGCTAATCCTGGTCAATGGTCATAAGAGGTTATCGTGAGCTTATACGGATATGATTGTAAACTTGAATTACTTATATATAATGTTGGTCAGTCCGTAATAAGTCTATATCGATTTACTTATTAATTCAGATATTTAATTACTTTGTCCATCCGTATCATACGGAATTTAAGTTTATAATTTGTAATTTTTTAAAAAAAAGAGTTACGAGTTAGCAACAATTCATAAAAGCTTGTCATATGTGTTGCTGTAATTGATCTTAGCATGGTTAATAAAACTACTACTGCCTCAAGTCACTAATGACTTTTAAAACAAAAAAAATCAATTGGGAAAATTTACAAAATGCCACAATTTGAGTTTGTAAATCACGATATACCCCTTTTTGAAAAGTTGTTCATAAAATGCCACGATTTAAGTTTGAAATTCACAAAATGTCATTGTCTGCTAACAGACGTTAGTCTCGCCGTTAAGTCTCTCTGGTAAATGACAAAAAATACCCCTGACGGCAAGTTTAATTTTTCAAAAAAAAATATTGGGAAAATTCACAAAATGCCACGATTTGAGTTTGTAATTCACTTAAAAGGGGAAGTTGTTCATAAAATGTCATGATTTGAGTTTGAAATTCATAAAATGCCATTATCCAGTAACAAACGTTAGTCTCACCGTTAAGTCTCTCTGGTAAATGACAAAAATAACCCTGACGACAAGCTTGATTTTTTTAAAAAAAATATATTTGAATTGCGCTGATTCGACTGTGCAACGGCTATTTTTTTGATTTTTTAAAAAGTACACTAAATACCCTTGTTTGGTTTTATAGTTTACAATATGCCACTATTTAGGTTTTGATGTTCACAATATGCCACGATTTGAGTTTATATGTTCACAAAATGCCCCTGTTTTTGCTGTAACGGCTAGTTTGAACCCAACAACTCTTTTTTTTTTGCCTATATAAAGACCTTCTTACCATGTAAACAAAGCACAAACACCATATTAAAGTCATGGACTTGTTTACAACTACAATCAATGAATCGTTTCAAACAATTCATTATGTGACTATGACTAATCTGTTCTTCTGTTGGTGTTGTTGTCAATGTAAGTGATCTAATCGTTGTGTGACTATGACTAATCTGTTCTTCTGTTGATGTTGTTGTTAATGCAACGATCTAATATTTGTGCGCAGATCTGTTTAGTGGTCGTTTTCATTGGTTTTTGTGGAAAGATGTGAAAGTTATTGTAAGTAGAAGTGTAAGCAGCTACAAATACATGATTTTTTGAGCATTAATATATATGAAAGTACTTCATATCTTGTGGATATAGATTACAGTTGCAAATACAACTACACCTCAAAGAAACATCTTCTTCATGCTTTGTCTCATCTCTTTAAGTTCTTTCTTTATCTCCTCCCTAATGCTATTAATAAGATTCGCATTAGCTGTCATGCTCTCTTGATGTGGAGCTTCAGAACGAGCAGATGCAATAGTAGAGGTAGAGCCTATTACGATTTGGTGTAGCCAGCATGTCTTACCCTAGGATGAAGAGAGTATCAATCTTGCATCACCGGTGCCCACCACTTGAAAAAATCACATGCCCAACAGTTATAGTGTGCCCTTCCAACCAAAGTTTCTTTGTGGGAGAGGGTAAGGTTTGATGGGGCTCCATATTTGCTATGAATTGTTTGAAACTTTTCATTGATTGTAGTTGTAAACAAGGTCATGGTTTTAGTATGGTGTTTGTGCTTTATTTACGTGGTAAGAAGGTCTTTATATAGGTAACAAAAGAGCTGTTGGGCTCAAACTAGCCGTTACAGCAAAAATAGGAGCATTTTGTGAACATATAAACTCAAATCATGACATATTGTGAACATCAAAACCTAAATAGTGGCATATTGTAAACTACAAAACTAAACAAGGGTATTTTGTGTACTTTAAAAAAAATCAAAAAATAACCGTTGCACAGTCGAATCAGCGAAATTCAATTTTTTTTAAGAAAAAATCAAACTTGCTGTTAGGGGTCTTACGTCTGTTAGCGGACAGTGACATTTTGTGAATTTCACTCAAATCGTGACATTTTATGAACAATTTTCCAAAAAGAGGTATATCGTAAATTATAAACTCAAATCGTGGTATTTTATGAATTATCCTTTTTTATATAGTTGGTAATTGATTATTTCTACTTTTACAACTAACTATACTGACTGGACTTGATACACTTCCCAACCGCTATACCACTTAAATGCCCTATAATTGATATCATAATAATATATGAGAAAAACGGTGATGTTGACAAAATCAATCCACAATCTCCTCGCTTCCTTGGAGTGGTTGAAATTTTCCAATGAATGAGGTATGATTATTTCATCATCATATATTGCTCTGTCATCTATTAACACACACATATAAAAAGTGATCTAGAGTTCTGACATATACATCTACAAATCATACACACATCTTAATTAAACTATTTCTGGTTGCTTACCTAACAACAACAACCAAGGGATCGATCTATCGATGCTTGGGACCGTGTCGATCTTAATTGAATTGACACTTGTTCCAGTCTCCGGATCCGCATAAGATCGATCATTGGTCTATTTATATTCAGTTGCTACCTAATCTTAATCCAAATCCCTATGTGACATACCTCTAATCAAGTTTCTGAATTGGAAACCACCCTCTGGCGTGCAAACTGGAGAAACCATAAAAAACAATATGGAATGTTTATGTTACGTTAATATGCATTCTTAATTAATGGTTTAGTGCGTAACAATAGATACTTACCTAAGTATAGTCCACGTGCAAGACGTTTGATGAAGGATCGTGAGTAGTGTTGGAGTTTATAGGGACAGAAATATATATATATATATATATATATATGGTTGTCAGTGATTTAATTTTTTCGACTCTATTTATTCTAGCGATTAGTCTAACACATGATAAAACAACAGATCAACAAATTAACCCAATAATTAAACTAGTTAGCCAAAATTAATCAAAAGAGGCCATCTACAATTGAAGATCTAGTTAGTATCTTTATTTCTATAATGGTCGTTCGACATTATTACCCCTACAGTTACTATACAGTTTTGTGGTTTGAGAGCTTTGTTTGTTACTATATGGGCTTTGACCATATCAATATCATACATACATCATCAAAATACGAGGATATATATTTCATTAAGTAACGAGTTTAAGTACAAGTTCTGGAATGGAATCCAGAGACCATGATCCCGTGAGCTGTACACTCCGGGCATGGTTAGCAAGACTATGCGCTGAAATATTAACATCCCTTGGGATGTAAAACCAACATACATCGTTGAAACGCCCTAAGTTCCCCATAATCCTATCCAAAATTGCAGTCGTGGAAGGCAACAACGAGGTAGATGTGGTTGCGTCACCGTTCAAATATGGATAAGAGACTTGCAATCTGAAAACACCCTAAGGCTGTGAAGCCCCGCCTCAAAAACTGCATCCATGGCACCTTCTATTGACAAAGCCTCCGCATCGAAACGAGAAGAGGCTTCTTAAATGCGGCACACCCCACAGATAACAGATGGACTGGGCACGCACCAACCATGCCAAACCAACTCGAGCTTGACTATCTAGACTCGCATCCACAAAGACTTCGGGGACATGTGGGTACTGTCGCCGATGCAAGGAGAGAGCAGCTGAGCCTATAGGATTGGCCAAAGAGGATAGCTGCAAGAAACTATCGGCTTGACACCAGCCATGATTAAACGAGCTTGCCCGACCATGGGTAGCTTGGCAGCGGGCAAACCAAATCTTCCAAAGGAAACATAGATAGGATGCAATGGCTGTTTTGGGTTGATCAGAGCACAAAGTGTAAAACCAATGACGAAGGCCCTCATCAGAAGATATTGAGCTAGGGAAGGAGAAACCCATGGAATCCCATAGCCAATTAACAACTGGACAGCCATGCAAGGCATGTAACATAGTTTCATGCGAGGAGCAAAAGAACAGCCCGTATCCATGTCAGCATGAATCTTATCCCGAATTGCTGTCTTGCAAGGAAGTCCGAGAGCAAGGATCTTCCAGCCAAAAAGCTTTATGCGAGATGGAAGGTCAAGAGCCCAAATTAAACGAAACACCCGTTTGCTGGAATCTGACTGAGAAGTGGAAGGTGTAGTAGACTGCTTCATTGCCAAGGCTATGGAATATGCAGAAGCGACCGTAAACTGCCTAGACTTCGTGTGGCCCCAGTACCAGTAATCTTCAGGGACAGGCATATCATGGGATGAAACATGCAAGGGGATAGATAACACAAGCGCAACATCAGATGGGTCGCACCATTGATGCAGGAGGGAAAGGTTCCATTGATGATCAGCAGTGATCACCGTAGCCACCGAAGCATAATGAGCAACCATTGATGGTAAGTGCCAATGAAACAGTTGCCCCCTGGTTTTGACGGAAGCCAACGATCCGTGAGCTTAGTAGTTTGGCCATTAACAATGGCTCGACGGGCACCAAACTCTACCACGTCCCGCACACTAAGAAGGGCACGCCAGATTGGGCTAGAGGTGGAATCCGGTTGCACTGTCATCCAAGTGGAATGCCTCACATATTTGGCCCTATAGAAAGATGAAAGCATAGATTCAGGCTCTGTGAGGAGCCGCCAAAACTGTTTAGCTAGCAAAGCTCGATTTTGGCATTGCAACTCTCTGAACCCCATTCCACCCGAGGGCTGGTCGCGACACAGATTAGACCACTTTGTCCAGCGAATAGCTGTTGAGTGCGCCACTCCTCCCCACCAGAAACTGTTGATAAGGGACTGAATTTGCTTAAGAAGAGTTTTTGGGAGGAGAATAACAGACATAGCATATGAAGGTATGGCCTGCAAAACTGCCTTTATCAGCAAGGTTCGTCCAGCCTGTGAAACCTTATTAGACCAGTTGTTTATACGTTTGAGTACCCGATCTTTGATGTAGTTGAAAACCGCACACTTCTTCTTCCCAACGTTACTTGGGAATCCCAGGTACTGACCCAAATCTTCAACTTGATTGGCTTGAAAAACAGAAGCAACTGAGAACTTAAGAGCATGCGTCAGGCAGGAGGAAAACATGATCGCAGACTTAGAGGTATTAATGCACTGGCCAGATGCAAGCTGGAAATCCTGAAGTATATGATGAAGTGCAGTAGCATTAGAAATAGTTGCCTCCCCAAAGAGAACGATGTCATCAGCAAAAAGATTGGAAATTGAAAAACCAAGGCCTGGAAACGAAAAGCCCTTATAAATCCCAACTGATGTAGCTAGTTGAAGGGCTGAAGTTAAAACTTCCATGCAAATGATAAACAAGATTGGAGACAAAGGATCCCCTTGACGAAGACCACGAGAAGGTTGGAACTGTTGCCCCGGATACCCATTGATTAAAAGAGAAGTGTGGACCGTAGTGAGGCACTGCTGAACCCGTGCTATCCAGGTTGGATGGAACCCCATACTCTGTAGAACATCCAAAATAAAAGACCACTCGAGCCGGTCAAAAGCTTTGGACATATCAATCTTGTAAGCAAAATGCCCTTTGGTTTTAGCCTTGGAGCGTCGCATGGTGTGAAGAATCTCATGGGAGAGCATAACCTGATCTGTAATAAGGCGATCATGCACAAAAGCTGCCTGATTATTAGAAATAACACTTGGCAGGAACGCAGCAACTCGATTGACAAGAACCTTGGATATAACCCGATATATTGTATTGCACAACGAGATAGGCCTGAAGTGGTTGATTGAAGCTGCCCCTGGTTTCTTTGGGATTAGAACAATTTCGGTGTCATTAACCCCTTGTGGCAAGATGCCCGAATTAAGGAAGGCCAAACATGCATGAAGGAAGTCAGCACTGATAATAGGCCAATATGTGCGTAAGAAAAACCCATTGATCCCATCTGGGCCTGGTGCTTTCTGAGGATTCATCTGGTTAAAAGCCTTAATAACTTCCTCCTGAGTATATGGAGCACCCATTTCCTGACGTGAATCGCTTGGCACCCTATCAGCTACACAAGCTAAAAGGTGGGCGTTCTGGGATGGAATTGCAGAGGTAAAAAGAGTCTGGAAGTAATCCCGAGCAACAAATTCAATCCCTTCCCAAGTGTGCTGAGATGCATGAGCATCAGATGATAAAGAAGTAATTGTATTTTGGCGTGTGCGCATACGATGTCGATGAAAAAAGAAGCTTGAATTTCGATCCCCCGAAGATAACCAAGATTGGCGCGCCCGCTGATGAAGCCGTATTTCTTCCTTGTGCAGAAGGGCATCCATAACAGAATTTAGCTCATTCCACCGATTCATTTCCAAGGGCGTAGATGCATGGGTTGCGAGGCAATTAATTTGTTCTCGCGTCTGATTTAGCAAACGTTTCTCAACCCAAACCTGATGTTTACCCCAAACCCGAAGTTGCTGTCCACATTGTTTCACTTTCTGACAGTAATCAATTGATGAAGAAGAAGTCCACACTGATTGCACCAAGGACCTGCACTGAGGAAGGAGTGCCCAACAATTCTCAAAACGGAATGGCTTTGGGCCACGATGGGTGGTGCGATGCAACATTAACTTAATGGGTTTATGATCCGAATGTCCCCATGAAAGGTGAAAATTGGTTGCTGTAGGAAACTGTGAGAGCCATGCAGAATTACAAAGGAAACGATCCAGACGACTGCGGGAGGTCTGATTATTCGTGCTTTTAGTTGCATAGGTAAACTTAGAGCCTCTGAACCCGAGATCGTGAAGATCATGATCAAGCAGACATGAATGAAACGCCCGCATATCAGATGGAGATCGATTTGCTCGACCCTTATGCTCATGATGATACAGAACTTCATTAAAATCCCCTCCCAAAACCCAAGGCCCATCCCATTGTGCACTGAGATACCGAAGTAAGTTCCACGTTTTCCATTTATGTTGAGAATCAGACCAGCCATACAAACCAGTAAACCGCCATTGCCCAGGTCCCGAAGCCCCAACCAAAATATCAACATGATGTGCGGAAAAAGAAAGTACAGAGACATCCAAACTAACAGACCAAAAAGAGCAACTCCAGCTTTCCTGCCTATGCTATCACCACCTACCCAATTAAACCTACGAAAAGATCTAGCCAAAGGACGCAACTCAAAAGAAGATAACTTGGTCTCAGCCAAGAACACAAAAGAGGGAGCTTGTAGGTGGATCACGTCCTTTATCCAGCGAACTGCAGCTGCCCCACCCAGACCCCGGCAGTTCGCGACTAGAATTGACATTATGACGGGCGACACTGGGGATTACCCAGCATCGCCGTAGCATCCATAACAGCATCGTCCCCCTTGCCTCGCTTGGCCACTTCGTCAGCAGAGTGAACCTCTCGGAGCTCCGATTCCGAGGAATAACCGTGAACCTCAGAAAGCTTACGCTTACGACCGTCGGAAACAGTTGGTGAATGCACAATCTCACCTTCCTCCATCATTGGGTCTTGATTGATGTCCACCATGTGCATGCGACCACCCCCCATGTCAACAGCCGTAGCAGTAACCCCAATAGACTGATCCACAACCGGGTGAAAAGATGGAGAAGAATCTCGGCTACCCGCACCTCCCTCTGCATGAACACCAAGAGAAGGTCTACTCCCCTCCGCCGATCCTACCTTGAGCCACATCCCGTAGTTCAGCTCTTCTGCCGTTGCTTCAGTGCGGTAAGGACAATCTCGAAGAAAGTGAGTGAACAGACCACAAAGGAAGCATAAATTGGGTAGACGCTCATAAGTAAGAGGCAGAACAATGGACCTCCCTTCAACCGTAATAGAAGTAAACCGAAGCAGTGGACTTGTAACATCCATTTTGACCTTCATCCGCATGTATGAGCCAGCCCGACGACGTTCAAACTCTGCGTATTCCTGAAAGATTCCAAGCTTGTTCCCCAACCGCTTTGCAAAAAGAGGGCTCATGAACTGGAGTGGGACATCATGAACATGGACCCAGAATGGAACCCACCTAAAATCATGATCCTTTGGTGGCGTCGCCTTGTCAATTTCCGAAAGAACCAAAAGACTGCCGTCATGAGTCCATGGACCACGGGAGAGGATAGACTGAACAAGACCTTCGTCTGGAAGACGAAAAAGGAGAAGGCCGCCCTCCAAACTGCGAACTCGAAGGGTGTATTCACATCTCCAAGCTTTAGCAAGGGAGCGTTCCAGAGCCTTGACGTCGATCGATCGTGGCATGACAGCTTACCCAAGAGACAGCAGTGAGTCAAAGCAATCGAGCCAGCGTCAAGAATCATCAACCTCCACAGCATCTTCCTCTGCAGCCGTAAGGGAAAGGTGAGCACAATGGGCTGCAAGGTCATCAGTTGGTTGTGGCGGAGCATGTGAAGCCATAGTGGTGAACAAAGTATTGATTGAGGTGAGCTTGGAGAAACAGGACAGGATACGTAATAGCCAAAGATGTTGGGATGGTGGGAAAGATCTGAAGAAAATAGAAGATGAAGAGTTTGATGCGATGTAGGTTGATATAGCCGAAACACCGATTAAATAGGGATTTGAACCGTCATTTGGAATCGCAAACTTCTGTAGTCGTTGTTGTAATGATGTTTTGCATGGCTGAGATCGATACTTGTTGATCATTGCCAGGGTAAACGTGTAGGTTGTGGCGTAATCCATCGAAGGAACAGTGTGACGGTTGATATGATTAAGGAAGCTTCGCATGCAAAGGGGAAGACAGAAGGTTGGGCTTTGGAAAAGCTGCGCGGGCTTGGGAGAAAACCTCTCTAGGCAGGAAACCTCAGGACTTCTCTAGGCAGGAAACCTCTCTCCTCAGATATGTTCATTTTAGACCCTGTTTCTCGTTACTGTTTTATAATAAATATTTTATACGTAGTAGTATGTTATTGGGATAGAATATAGAATCCACATAGAATCCAGAATCCACTCATTTATATTATAAATATACCATCAAAGAGAAAGACCGCCTACATCATTTTCTCCCCCGGATAGGCTTCTTCGCAGGTGAAGATTATGTGACCGTGAATGTCTTTTTTCATTTTTTAATATACTAGGTTGCAAGATTTAGGAATTAGCATGCGTGTTTGTTTCACTAAATCATTATAAAATAATTTAACAATTATATAAAAATTCTACATGATTATATACATGTAAATAGGATTATTGTATAAAAGTTTTTTAATCTTATAATATTTGTTTATATATATAAATAATGAAACATATATCAATTCAAAATATATATCTTAATCAACTGAAAAATTTTGTTTTAAAATAATTACTAATTTAAATCACTAAAGCTAATATGTATATGTTTTCTAAATGAAAAAGTTGGCATATAATACATTTTATATATGTGAAAAAATGATTATACACTATGATTCATATACACTGAACGACTAAAGGAAATATATACAACAATTTGTATCATCATTTTTTAAATAGTGTTGGAAACGATTATACAAGTTTATATACATGATTCTAATAATCGGTGGAAGCATTAATAAATTATTGTAAATATGTAAAAATCAAGGTTAAAAATGCGTAAAATTGACTCCAACAACTCAGTTTATTGTTTCCAAAAGCTTATCGCATTCAGGTTTATCAATCAGTCCAGCTCTGTAAACTGATGAATGTTAAGAAAATATTTTTATACACAATGATTCAATGAGAACGACCAAGGGAAAAGAGATATATAGTAGTTGGTGTCGTCTTTCTATGAAAGTATTAGAAACGATTATAGAAGCTTGTGTACATGTTTATAATCATCAGTGGAACCATTTATAAATTATTGTGGATACTAAAACTATGGTTAAATGAATCCTAAAATTGACTCCAATAACTCGGTTTATCGTTTCCAAACGTTTATGGTCATCACGTTTATCAATCAGCCAAGCTCTGTAAAGTGATAAATGCTAAAAAATATACTTTTATACACAATGATTTGATAAGAACAGTCAAGGGATGGGATATATAACAGTACTTAAAGCGTCACCTTTTGTAAAGCAGTGATGGAAACGATAATAGAAGGTTGTTTACATGTTTCAAATCATCACTGAAAACATTTATAAATCTTCATGGATACGTAAAAACTAGGTTATATAAATACGTAAAATCAACTTCAATAACTCAATTTATGGTTTTCAAACGTTTATGGCCTTTAGGTTTATCAATTAGTTAAGCTTTTTAAATTGATAAATGCCAAGAAAATATTCTTATACCCAACGTTCGATAAGAACGGCCAAAGGAAAAGGTATATAACAGTTAGTGTCATCTTTCCAGCATAGTGATGAAACGATTATATAAGGTCGTGTACATGTTTCTAATAATCAGTAGAAACGTTTATAATTATTATGGATACATAGAAAGTAAGGTTTAATGAATACATAAAATTGACTTCAACACCTCAGTTTATCGTTTCAAAACATTTATTATTTATAGCGTTCAGTTTATCAATAGTCAAGCTCTACGACTAATAAATGCTATATAAAATATTCTTATACACAATGATTCGATGAGAACGAACAGGGGAAAATATATATAACAGTTGGTGTCGTCTTTCTATAAGATTGTTGGAAATGATTATAGAAGGTTGTATACATGTTTATAATCATCGGTGGACACGTTCATAAATTATTGTGAATATGTAAAAGCTAAAGTTAACCGGATGCATAAAATCAATTCCAACGACTCAGTATATCATTTACAAATGTTTATAGCTTTTAGGTTTATCAATTAATCAAGCTCTTTAAACTGATAAATGCTAAAAAATATTCTTATACACAATGATTACGAGAATGTCTAAGGAAAAAATATAACAGTTGGTTTCATCTTTTTTAAAATAGTGATGGAAACATTTACTGAATGTTGTTTACATGTTTCTGATCATTGTTGGAGACGTTTATAAATTATCATGAATATATGTAAAAATCAAGGATAAATGAACATGTGAAAACCAACGTTTATAAATTATCCATCACCGCTCATGTACTAATTATGACCAAGTTAAATTTGGAGATATATAAGTAATGCACCTTATTTTGTAAGGCCAATATCAATCTCAATACTCATATTTAATATGTAAAGTCCTTATAATTTTATTGAAGTAGAAAATACTTTAAAATTCATAGATATAAATCAATAATTACGTTTAATAAAATATTTGTCACTCATCTTTTTAACTACATATTTTCTTTTAAGCTCTAAATTTACATAATCTAAGGGTTGAAATTTATAATAAGATGATACAAATTGGTAATAATCATAAACTTTTTATACCTATCTAGTCTTTAAAATTAATTATATTAAGAAAACATACAATTAAGGGGTTTAATGCGATTAGATAATAATATAATAAAAAAAGTTTCAAAACCAAGTTTAAATGATTCAAGGGCATCAAATTTAGCTAATTCTCCTTTATATGTCTGTGTGCTACAAGCAAAACCATTCTCTTCATTACACCAAATTCTTATCATGTCAATAAATAGAAAAGAAAAAAAATTTAACGGTCAAGATTGTCTGCGTCAATATTTTGCCCGTCACAATAGCCTCGTCACTTATTCCCACCCCAAACTCCTAACCGCATTCCTCCTTTCTCTACTTGCTCCATTTATACAAAATTCCTGGTGGATCAGGTCAGTCCTGTTTAATTTCTCTCCTTTATGGTCAACAGTTGTTTTAGTATAGACTGGACTGGTGTCCGGCGGTCAATTCATACAAAATCTACACTTTGGCAAACAACCTGAACACTAAAATGGAACAACAATTAATATGAATGGAAGTGGTGTTTACAAACAAACAAACAAGAAACTATTGTAGTGGAAAGTGGAAGTCAAGGGAATCTGGGTCTCTGGCCCATTTTCTTTCATATTTTATTGGTTATGTCGGAGCAGGCTCGTGGCATTGTTGTAAAGCAGCAAAATCTAATTGGCATCTGTGCGTGATTTCTTTGTCAAACATGTGTGCTCAGTGCTCATCCGGCTGATAGTATTGTTATCATATATGGTCAGACCTTTCGGCTACTTGCTACCATGTATGGACAACAATCATGTTCATTAAGTTCCATAATCTAAAAGGTTGGGATTCTTCTAGACCTGATAAAAGTAACCCAAATCCGAAAAACCGACCCGACCTAACTGCTCCGAATCTGATTTTTAACCAAATAATGTGGTTTAAATGTGACTCAAAAATCCAAATCGACCCAAACCGAAACCGAAACAAATCGTAGCTTGGTACAATCCAAACTCACCCGAACCGAACTCACCAGAACCGAACTCAGCCGAACCGAACTCACCTGAACCAAATTCACCCGAATACTTTGTGAAAGCCTAAATATATTTATTCCAACATAAACAATAATCTTGAAACCAAAAATACATAACGATGCTTTAAAGTTGTACAATAATGGTACTGGTGGAACGTGTCAAGGTTTGTAAATAATATTTTTTTTACATTCAAATACATGACACTATTGATCTTTGAGCTATATAATTTTGTTCATTATGAAAATAGATTATCTCAAGCTCATACACAATAGTACTCTTGAATTTGATTAAGACTAACACTATATTAACAGAATTTGAATCTGAATATGAAAATCAATACAAATTACAATGGTTACTTACATTCATACTTTAAATTTTTGGTCAACCAAATCTAACTTGAATAAGTCACCCGAATTGACCTATAACCCGAAAAAACTGAATATCCCAAAGACTAACCCGAGCCGAAGTCACCTGAACCCGAAATCAACCAAATCGAAGTCACCCAAATCAGCTTTAAACCAGATGAATCCGACTTGATCCGAATCCAACCGAATATTAAATATCTATAATTGACCCGACCCGAACCGACCCAAACCGAACCCGATCCGAGTGACCCGAATTGAAATACCCCAAACCTTGATATGTTGTTTGAACATTTAAACTATGGTATTTAAAGGCTAAAGAGTGCCTTAGAAACATCAGTGTACAATTTAAACCATAGTAAAAACAATAAAGCACTAAGATACAGTTTGAGCAAAAACATGCTCTAAGCTTGGAGTGAACTTGGTTAGGACCCAAAGAGCCTACCAAGACTTAATAATATTCAATTATGATTTATTAAGGCTAATTAAGTCCTTAGGAAACCTTGGTAGACAATTAAACCAAACAAAACACAAATAAATACCTTAAAGTCAATATGGGCAAAAATGTGCTCTAAGCTTGGGATAAGTTTGTATAAGACCTAAAGGTCATACCTATACCTTAATTATGTGTTAATGAACATATTAAACCAATTACCAAAGAAACCAAGCTTGAAAACAAGTTAAAACACAAAATGTGCTTTAAGGAGTCTTGAAGCACATTTTTGAAAAATTGTCTTGTAAATGAGTTTTGAGTGGCTAAATGTCCATCATTACTCTTTAATTAACATGTGTACTACTTAGTATCACATTGGGAAGTCTAAATCAATGGAAAATCAAAAATTTCACAAATATGTGCCTTAGTTTGTGAATAGTAACCAAAATATGCTAGTTTATGACATAAGTCAATATAAGTAAGTTAATTGGTCAACAAAGACCAAACTACCCCTAAGTAGATGATGGGGGCCGGTTTTTATTGTGGTGAGTCACCACTCTTGCTAGTTTGATAAGTAAATAAAGATGAAAACTAAAGTTTACTATTTACTGTATAAGTAAATATCTTGTAAAAGCAAGCTCTCATTTCATTCCTTCCTTTCCCACTCATACCCACCGTCACCTACCTTCATTCTCCCAACTCCATCGGTTTTGCTACAGCAAAACCTCACCATCTCCAACTCCTTTTGCTTGTAACTCATGACTCCATGGTCCAAATTCAATTTCAAGACCACCATTCTTCTAGTTGGAGCAAGCTCTACACTTACCTTTTCAAATCTTCAAAAGCCTCATTTTGGTGCCATGGAGATTCACCATTGAAGGAGCTTGAGCTCATATTTTCATGCCTTGTCATTCTCCTTTGCTTCAAGGTAAGGAAAACCAAAGAAAAAACAACATTTCCCCTTGTTTTTGTATATGTCCGAAAATTCACCATTAATGGTGTCCTCTCTTGTTCTTCCATAGCTCCATTTCAATCTTCAAAGGGCTAGGAGGATTCCTATCTTGCTACTTATTCAAGTTCCCTCTCAAATTCCAAGGTACACTTCCATTTCAGTGTATTAAAACACTTATGTTAAACTAGGGTTTGTATATGAGTTTAAGTATAAATTCTTAAGCTCATTACCCTTATATGTGTGTGTGTATAGATGGTTGACAAGCAATCAAGGTCCTTGCCGAATTTTTTTAAACAAGGAAACAAGAAAGAAGTTTGTGAGGAAAGGAGGTAAATGTGCTAACCTAATGTAGTTTAAATGCATTAGGAAAAATGAGCTTAAGTTGTTCATTAAAACTACTTAAGGAGCTAATGGTAAATGAGTTAGTAAAATGCTCTCAAGGAGTTTATTAAGGGCATATGTGATGTTGAGTGTAATTGCAGGTTAAAGGCAATTATTATGTGGGAAATTCAGTGTTTAAGTTTAACGCAATTTAAGGGCCTAAGAGCCATGTTATTTAAGGACCTAAGTGTCATGCAATTTAAGTTTATGCACTATATTGTAATGTGGTGTAGTTTAAGGATTTAGATGTGTGTAAAGAACATTCTTTGTGAAGATGAGTGTCTTGGATGGGTAAAGGATGAAAAACAATATGTTTGTGTGTATTAAATGAATAAGCGTTCTTGGTTACATTAAGGTGAAAATTATGTGTTTTGGTGTAAGGAGATACAAGAGAAACTATGTCAAAATTTGGTTAATGAACAAGGAGTTTTTGGTGTTCAAAATGATGTTTGGTGACCTAGGTTGAACTAGGAATGATTAAGGTTTGAGTTGGTGAAATAAGGTCTTCTTAGGTGTTAAAATGTCTTGGGTGTTATCTTGGAGGATTTAGGATACAAATGAATGTTTTAAGGATACTTCAAGATCATGGTGAGTTGTGTTAAGGATTTATACAAGTTTTGGTACCAATGAGGAAGTAAGGTGTTGTAAGGAAGATGTGTGAACTTGTGAGAAAATTCTTGGAAGGACATAAAGTATTTTGGAGGGCTAAATAATGTGTGGGAACATGCTATAAACCTAAGGGGGAAATACTATAAGTGTTGGGCATTTTGGCAAGAAATGAGTAAGTGTTTAAGGGAGTAGAAAATAAGGTTCTTGGCACGTCCGAACTTCCGTCCGAACATGGACGTTCGGACATGCCCTGTTGCGCGTAAGTTTCCTGAGCTTCGACCAGTGTCCGAACTACCGTCCGAATTTGGACGTTCGGACACACCTACCTCTATTCTCTGTTTTGGCCTCGAACAGTGTCCGAACTTGGGAAGCTCGGACGCATGTTCGGACATTCGTCAGTTTGCACCCTTTTGAGTCTCGACAGTGTCCGAACTTGGGAAGTCCGGACACAATTTCGGACAAGGTGCTGTTTTGACCAAAAACTTTGTTTAAGGTTAGAAAATGATATCTAATGATGGGGATTGATAAGTAATGACGTTATGAGATTGTTAAGGACATGCTAAGTGAGTTATAATGATAATTGAGTGGGTGAAAAGTTGTGTTAAAATGTAAAAGTAAAACAAGTTAAAAATGTGAAGTTATTTAACTGATTAACGGGAGTAAGTCATGAGCATTAGACTTTAAACAATCAAGTTACCCCGATGTTAACGAAAGTAAATGTAATGTTACCAGTTGTTCAAAGATGTTACAAGGAACATGTGATGGCACGTTAGAGTGAAACCCCGGTGACAGGTATGGTTTTCTTGCAACCTGTGTCCTACTGGATTACACCGGCTTGTATGCCAATGTGTTCTTCTGTATGTTTGCCACGTTATAAGATAATTCATGAAACGAGTTTACAGTCGTTATTGTTGTTGTGTGTTTGCGTACCGATACCGGTAACCTCGAATGTGTATGAAAGAGCTAGTTAACCATTATTAGGTAAACGTAAGAGAACGGTATCCGGTAATAACGTTTCCAACCTCAGGAACGTTCTAACCACGGCTATGCGTGCGTGATGTTGTGTGATGTTACTGTATTTGTGTGACCCTCCTTGTGTGATTAACTCAGTTGTAATACTGTATTGTGTGCTGATGTGATAGGTTCCACAGCGGAGTCTTTATCTGTGAATATTTATGTATTATGGGGGGGGGTGAGGAATCCGGTATTTCCGGTCGCGCGTTGTAACGACCCCAAAACCACCTGGTTGGGAGACCGTTACACGCCGCGCTTATTACCTAAGACACGCAAGGCTACACTATCGAAACCCCAAAACAGAAACTGATGCTCATATATTACCAGATAAACGATTACAAAATGTCTTTACAATACACAGGCGGAAGCCAAACTGAATTACAAAATCCTAAATACAACTGGGCCCTAAGGCCAAACAAACTAAATACAAAACTCAAATGCCAAAACGAAAAGTAAAAGCTGAATCTCCAAGCACGAACTAAAACCTGCAAATCAGACGGAGATAGGGGTGAGCAAAACTATTGCTCAGCAGGTGATAAACTTCATCAGCTGAGCATGCTCAAAACAGATACTGAACATACATATATATATATATACAGAAACGCTTAGCCAGAGCGAAATCAGAGTCAAAGCGGAAGACTTTCAAATAGGCAGAAGTCTAAAACAGAAGAGGCTAAGCAGTGGTCAAAACATACACTTAATAGCAGAAGGTAAACTGAAGCTGAAAGCTTGACGAAATCAGAAGCTTAGGAAACTCAGAAGCTTAAACACAATCAGAAGCTTAGCAAAATCAGAAGCTTAGCAAAATCAGAAGCTTAGCAAAATCTGGAACTTATCAGAAGGCGGTAAGCACACAGCAGACCGTCTCAAATCAAATACAGATAGAGAGCAGACGAAACAGAGCGCTTATAAAGCAGAAATACCCAGCAGACAGAAAGCACACAGCAGTCCGTCGACGTTTGGAAACAGACAGAGCAGACAGAAACAGATCACTTAGTAAACCAGAGGCTTTCAGAAGACAGAAAGCACATAGCAGTCTGTCTGAAATCAGAAACAGATAGAGCTAACAGAAAACAGAACTCTTAACAATCAGAAGTGGGACACTAGCACCAAGCATAACACTCAGAAAGGGTCGAAGACCCATGGATCTAACAGATCCCTCGACAACGCAGAAATGACCCGAAGGCCAAAGGGTTCGTCAACCCCACAGAACAGATTGGGCATGACCCACACTCAGAATGACGTCTACATGGTATACCACGGAATAGCTCGACCCAGCCATTCACGGCTCAGAAACAAAGTAACTAGGTCCCCAAAACAGAGGCTTAATCCAAACTGATCGAAGCTTAATACAGAGCAGAGCGGAAGTCTTAACCAGATCAGAACAGAAAGCGAAAGCTTAGCAAAATCAGAGAAGGAGCTTACCAATGGAAAGCCTTAGCAAGACAGAAGTCGTAACCCGACTAGTAAATATGAAAGCAAACTGAAGTCAGAGGTTGAATCATATTTTCAGAGCAAAACAGAGTTCAAAAGATTAACGGAGACCTTAAAATCAGAAAACACTTAAACACATGCTAAAACACCTGAAAACAGATAGTACTCGGAAAGAGGAATCCAACGCCGCAAACGGCACTCAAAACGGAGCTCAAACGAAGAAGTTATGGTGAAAACAGAGGGTGTCCGAACTTGTGTCCGGACGTCGAAGTTCGGACACAGGTCGAACTCAAATCCGCAGAAAATTTCAAGGTGTCCGAACATGCAAGTTCGGACGTCCTTCGGAAAACAACTCGTGTGAAGTCCGAACATGTGTCCGAGCTTAAAGGTTCGGACACATGTCGAAGAGAAAATCAGAGGGCGCAAAACGGGGTGTGTCCGAACTTCCAAGTTCGGACGGAAGTTCGGACACAGTGAAACTCTCAGAAAATCCAGACGCAACAGAGCGTGTCCGAACTTCCAAGTTCGGACGGAAGTTCGGACGCGCCGAAAAGTTCAATATCCAGAACGAAATCAGATGCGAACAGAGTCCTCAAAACAATGTCAAATATGCAGTACGAAACCAAAGCCTTTAAACCATAACCATGGCAGTTTTAAAAGGTCAAAACCAAGTCAAATCAGACAGAGATCGATCACCAAACATAGGACGATTAAACAATCCGAACTCTCAAATCAGAAGCACTCAAAGCTCACAAAACAGAAGGGAACCATAGAGGTAGATCCACCATTGTCAAAGCAATACTTACATAACAAAATATGCGAATTAAACACTACCCACGGGTTTTAGCGCAATTGAAACACAAATCAGAAATCACCCAAATCACCATAAATCAGAGTCAAATAACATATACGGAAACATTGATCGAAACCCCCGTGGGTGAACACACACAACTGAATCCATCTACCACCTACCTCACATCCGTAGCTACGCCATCTCTGCGGACTCTACGAATCGCCTTCCCAAATCTCCAGTCAAATGATAATCCCTCGAATTGAACCGCTCCCAAAATACAAAATCAGAATTAGAAAAGAGAAGAGGAAGCCTTAATGGAGAAGAGAAACAATCTACAATCCAACCTGATTGACGACCGACGGACGAACACAATTCCATCTATAGACCTCCAGCGATTACAATTGAAAGAAATTGAAGAAGAGGATGAGCAAAGGGATGAGGGTTTTGAGAGCGATGAAACTGTCGTGAATAGATGTCAGGAAAGTGGAAGGAGAGAAATAACGTGGATAGGAGTAGGAAGAGAGAAGGGAAATAAATTAAAGAATTAAGGAGTCCCTTCCCTAACAAACAATAAATAAATAATAGAAGCATGCTATTTTAATTCTCCTTCCTCAAGCTATGACAATAATATTTAAGGAATGCCATAAACACTCTAGTATAAGGTTACAAAATAACATAAACTCCCTTTGCGAATCAGAAGGAATATGATAAAATAAAAAAAAATTCTGGGGCATAACAACATACCCCCCTTAAAAAGAATTTCGTCCTCGAAATTCGACGAAACCCAGAATACTAGCAGATGCACTTCCAGTGCAGGAACACTACGAACACGAACAAGGAGTTAACACTCATAACAGAATGCACTGTTGATTGACTGACAGAAGGACCAGAAGAAGACCACTAATACATAGCTCCAAGGCACAGAGGGGAACACTCACAAGGCTAACACTCAGAATGCACCAGCTGATTGACTGACAGAAGGACAGACAGAAGAGTACTAACTCCTAGCTTTGTGGCACAGAAGGGAATGGTCACAAAGCTAACACTCAGAATACACTCGCTGACTCACTGACAGAGGAAGCAAAGCAGATGATCATCAAAGTTTAGCGCAAGGCACAAAAGAACACTCACTCATTTCAGAAGCTCCAACCTCGAAGAGCTAATACTCCAGTTTACTGGTCGACTTACTGACAGAAGAGGCGGAACAAAAGATCAATAACTCTCAGCCCCAAAAGCACAAGAACTCTCTTAGAATTCGTCCTTACCCAAAGGACCAAGCACACTCAAAAGCTCACACCAGAACAACAATATAGAACACACAAGCCAAGCACATAACCCAAGCCCACAACTGAAGCACACATCACTGTCAAACAAGAACTCACATTCGGTCATCCTTTCCCAAAGGACCCGACTCCCTCAGACCCAGACTCAGACTCAAACACAACAAATACACAGACATACACTATGCTTCCGCTGCGCTACTCTGATAGTGGACAACCACAGAGTAGACACACTCTACAGACTCCAGACATCAATCAAATCAAGTAGTAGACAGCAGACAATTCACGCAGCAGAAAACACATAGCACGTCACAAGCAATGCCACAGAAGCGTAGACATGTAGACACCCAACAAATCCCAATGAAAGCTAAACCGAGCTCTAATACCACTAAATATAACGACCCCAAAACCACCCTGGTTGGGAGACCGTTACACGCCGCGCGCTTATTACCTAAGACACGCAAGGCTACACTATTGAAACCCCAAAACAGAAACTGATGCTCATATATTACCAGATAAACGATTACAAAATGTCTTTACAATACACAGGCGGAAGCCAAACTGAATTACAAAGCATATCCTAAATACAACTGGGCCCTAAGGCCAAACAAACTAAATACAAAACTCAAATGCCAAAACGAAAAGTAAAAGCTGAATCTCCAAGCACGAACTAAAACCTGCAAATCAGACGGAGATAGGGGTGAGCAAAACTATTGCTCAGCAGGTGATAAACTTCATCAGCTGAACATGCTCAAAACAGATACTGAACATACATATATATATATACAGAAACGCTTAGCCAGAGCGAAATCAGAGTCAAAGCGGAAGACTTTCAAATAGGCAGAAGTCTAAAACAGAAGAGGCTAAGCAGTGGTCAAAACATACACTTAATAGCAGAAGGTAAACTGAAGCTGAAAGCTTGACGAAATCAGAAGCTTAGGAAACTCAGAAGCTTAAACACAATCAGAAGCTTAGCAAAATCAAAAGCTTAGCAAAATCAGAAGCTTAGCAAAATCCGGAACTTATCAGAAGGCGGTAAGCACACAGCAGACCGTCTCAAATCAAATACAGATAGAGAGCAGACGAAACAGAGCGCTTATAAAGCAGAAATACCCAGCAGACAGAAAGCACACAGCAGTCCGTCGACGTTTGGAAACAGACAGAGCAGACAGAAACAGATCACTTAGTAAACCAGAGGCTTTCAGAAGACAGAAAGCACATAGCAGTCTGTCTGAAATCAGAAACAGATAGAGCTAACAGAAAACAGAACTCTTAACAATCAGAAGTGGGACACTAGCACCAAGCATAACACTCAGAAAGGGTCGAAGACCCATGGATCTAACAGATCCCTCGACAACGCAGAAATGACCCGAAGGCCAAAGGGTTCGTCAACCCCACAGAACAGATTGGGCATGACCCACACTCAGAATGACGTCTACATGGTATACCACGGAATAGCTCGACCCAGCCATTCACGGCTCAGAAACAAAGTAACTAGGTCCCCAAAACAGAGGCTTAATCCAAACAGATCGAAGCTTAATACAGAGCAGAGCGGAAGTCTTAACCAGATCAGAACAGAAAGCGAAAGCTTAGCAAAATCAGAGAAGGAGCTTACCAATGGAAAGCCTTAGCAAGACAGAAGTCGTAACCCGACTAGTAAATATGAAAGCAAACTGAAGTCAGAGGTTGAATCATATTTTCAGAGCAAAACAGTTCAAAAGATTAACGGAGACCTTAAATCAGAAAACACTTAAACACATGCTAAAACACACTGAAAACAGATAGTACTCGGAAAGAGGAATCCAACGCCGCAAACGGCACTCAAAACGGAGCTCAAACGAAGAAGTTATGGTGAAAACAGAGGGGTGTCCGAACTTGTGTCCGGACGTCGAAGTTCGGACACAGGTCGAACTCAAATCCGCAGAAAATTTCAAGGTGTCCGAACATCCAAGTTCGGACGGATGTTCAGACGTCCTTCGGAAAACAACTCGTGTGAAGTCCGAACATGTGTCCGAGCTTAAAGGTTCGGACACATGTCGAAGAGAAAATCAGAGGGCGCAAAACGGGGTGTGTCCGAACTTCCAAGTTCGGACGGAAGTTCGGACACAGTGAAACTCTCAGAAAATCCAGACGCAACAGAGCGTGTCCGAACTTCCAAGTTCGGACGGAAGTTCGGACGCGCCGAAAAGTTCAATATCCAGAACGAAATCAGATGCGAACAGAGTCCTCAAAACAATGTCAAATATGCAGTACGAAACCAAAGCCTTTAAACCATAACCATGGCAGTTTTAAAAGGTCAAAACCAAGTCAAATCAGACAGAGATCGATCACCAAACATAGGACGATTAAACAATCCGAACTCTCAAATCAGAAGCACTCAAAGCTCACAAAACAGAAGGGAACCATAGAGGTAGATCCACCATTGTCAAAGCAATACTTACATAACAAAATATGCGAATTAAACACTACCCACGGGGTTTTAGCGCAATTGAAACACAAATCAGAAATCACCCAAATCACCATAAATCAGAGAGTCAAATAACATATACGGAAACATTGATCGAAACCCCCGTGGGTGAACACACACAACTGAATCCATCTACCACCTACCTCACATCCGTAGCTACGCCATCTCTGCGGACTCTACGAATCGCCTTCCCAAATCTCCAGTCAAATGATAATCCCTCGAATTGAACCGCTCCCAAAATACAAAATCAGAATTAGAAAAGAGAAGAGGAAGCCTTAATGGAGAAGAGAAACAATCTACAATCCAACCTGATTGACGACCGACGGACGAACACAATTCCATCTATAGACCTCCAGCGATTACAATTGAAAGAAATTGAAGAAGAGGATGAGCAAAGGGATGAGGGTTTTGAGAGCGATGAAACTGTCGTGAATAGATGTCAGGAAAGTGGAAGAGAGAAATAACGTGGATAGGAGTAGGAAGAGAGAAGGGAAATAAATTAAAGAATTAAGGAGTCCCTTCCCTAACAAATAAATAATAATAGAAGCATGCTATTTTAATTCTCCTTCCTCAAGCTATGACAATAATATTTAAGGAATGCCATAAACACTCTAGTATAAGGTTACAAAATAACATAAACTCCCTTTGCGAATCAGAAGGAATATGATAAAATAAAAAAAAATTCTGGGGCATAACACGCGTTGTTTGGGAATTGTTGTAATAGTTTCTTCAGCTTCCTCTCTGTTGGTTGTTTTCCTTCATTGGTCTTTGATCACCCCTGAGTTTAACCAAGGCTCTTGACTCACGTCAGTTGGGGATTATGTATGTTGTGTTCGGATCACTATATCCGATCCATCTTTATGTTAAGTGATCCGTTCGTCTAACAGGACGGTAACGAGTTATGTAAACGAGCTTAGCATGAGTTTGACAGCATCCTCTAGGCTCTCCCAGTGAACTAACTATGTTTGGGGCGGTTCCTAAAGAGATCCGTACCCGATGTTATGTGTTGTTGATGTACTATAATGTTATTTGCGATGTGATGTTATATGTTGTTTAAATGTGAAATATGTGGATCATGGATATGAATCCAGGTTATTATAAGACGAATTTGTGTATAACCCGACTAGTGGGTAAGTGTCGTCTATTAAGGAAATAGCTCCATTAGAGGAGAAACCCTCAAGGGTTAAGGAACAAAACGAGTGAGCTAACGAGTTTTGTTGTGTTGATTGATTTGTTGAACCCCATTGGTGCGGGTATGTAATGTGTTATGTGTTATAGTTTACATGCATGATTTAAATATAATCAACCGCATGCTAAGACGACAAATAGTTGTGCGTGGCCCGGTAGCATGCGGGCTGCGGGATTACCATACCAGCAAAGGTGCTGAGCCCCTTGGGGGCCACCCTTTCTTCTTTTCCTATTTTAGGTACAAGGAGCTGGAAGCCGTTCGAGAGTAGGACGGGGTAGTCGTTTGTCAATGAGTAGTCATTTAAGTTGTATATGTACAGTCGGTGTCGTAAGACCGAAATTGTTATCGGTATTAGTTTGTAAATACTCGGTACAGTTGGAAGGTATATGTATGTGTTGTTGTAAATGGAAAGGGATAGAATTTGTAGTCGCTCGGGAATCTAGTCCATCAGACCGATACAATGTATATGTAAGCCTTGTTAGCCACGTGGGTGGTTAACGGCGTGTAACACCAACGAGTTAAGTAATGTGATGAAGTATGTTTTCCACTGCAGTTAGTTGTTAAGTGTGTTGTTGTTGGATGGGGTGTTACAAAAAGTGGTATCAGAGCGAAGTATCGCTCTGATGACTGAATTACCGAGCTTAGGAAGTACCGAGTTAGGATTTTAGTGCTTTGGGTTAAGGGTTGAGTGACAGCGTGAGAGATACGCTAGTTAGGAACTACCAGTGAATACTGGAAACCTACTACATCCTTCCCGCCCTCCACAATCCCTGTTTTATAACTTGGGAAACAACGCCAGAGAGATGAAAGTCCTCTCATACTCGGGAATGCCCGATCTGGCTATTATTAAGTACTTCTGTGAGAACGGAGAACCAGTCATACGGTAGATCTCGAAGAGTGGGAATCCTGGAGACGGCTTCTACCTGAACAATGTTAACCATTAATAGCGAAGAATGAAGAATTTTGTGTATAAGAGAATAGAATTTTCGGCAACCTGGGTCGACATGCCGAGCAGTCGAGAACAACCAGCTTGCAACGCACCGACCGTGCAACAGGCAAGAAGTGGATTAATGAAACCCGAGACGAGTGTCTACGGGATCACAGTTTTT